>JAUTDX010002282.1:0-41361 GCA_030844895.1 Ambrosia x helenae
ATATATATATATATGGGGAGGTTCAATTGAGAACTCATAGTTAGGAGAGAACTCGAGAACTCCTACTTAAATTAAGAAAAAAAATCATAACTCAAAATTTAAGTCAAAAACCCAAAAATCTGGTTCGGAGCTTCTCTTTCCCATTCCCACGTCATCCCGGTTCAGAAAAAAAAATTAAAAAATAAAAAATAAAAAAAAAATAAAAAATAGGCGACTTCTAATGCACCTGTGTAGTAAATGTCCGGTTAGCTTTAGGGTTTTAGTTTTTGGGTTTAGTTTAGCTTTTAGGGTTAGTTTTTTTTAGTTTAGTTTGTAAGGTTTATGGTTTTTGGGTGGGTGGGGGTGGGTTTAGGTTTTTGGGTAGGGGGGTTAGGTTTTTTGTGGGGGTTAGGTTTTTTGTTGTGACGGGTGGGGCTTAGGTTTTTGGTAGGCGGTGGGTGGGGTGGTTTAGGTTTTTGGTGGGGGGTGGATGGGTGGTTTAGGTTTTTGGGTAAGCGATTTTAGGTTTTTTAGTGAGGGTGGGGGTGGGTGGGGTGGAATTAGGTTTTTGGGTGGGGGTAAGTTGGGGTAGGTGGTTTAGGCTTTTGGGTTATACTACACATGTGCAGTAGCGTTTTTAGGTGTGTTTTTTTATTTTTTCCGAACGGGCATGACGTGGGAAAGAGAAGCTCCGAACTAGTTTTCTATTTTTTTACTTAAATTTTGAGTTATGATTTTTTTATTATATTTTTTTGTATTTAATTAAGAGTTCTTGAGTTCTCTCAATTAAATGAGTTCTCTATTGAACCATCCCCTATATATATATATATATATATATATATATATATATATAATATATATATATAGGGTGGGGTTCCTGTACAAAGTGCATTTTTCGTACAAAGTGTGAGAATCTATATAGGCATTGTGTTTTAAATTTTAGGCATTATGTTTTATGTTCCTTTGGTATAGTATTATATAGAAAAACACAAAAATTAACAATTTAAAAACACTAATTAATGTATTCTCAACATGCAATCTAAAACACCCTACAAAGAAAATAATCAATGTGTTTTAAATTTAATGTTAAGAATACATTTGATTGTGTTTTAAATTGTAACGTTTGGTGCTTTTCTATATAAATCAATGCAAAAGGAATCAAAAACATTACAGCCAAACTTTAAAACACAGTGACTATATTGACTTCTCAAACTTTGTACGAAAAATGTACTTTGTACAGGAACCAATACCTATATATATATATATATATATATATATATATATTATATATATATATATATAGGATAAGGATAAATTAGAAACCCACTCGAGTTGGAGAAACCCTTGGCACCCCTATGTAAAAACATTATTTTTTTCTGATTTTTTCAACATAGCTTTTATATTCAATTTTATTAGTTTCAGCAAAAAAAATGAAAAAAAGCGCCGAGTAGATAATTTTGTTACACATGTGTTACACAAACTCGGATTTATCATACGTTAGCATTGTTACATATGTAACAAACATGTTACATAGTTTTTTTAAAAAAAATCTACTCGGCGCTTTTTTGATTTTTTTTGGCCGAAACTCATAAAATTAAGTATACTAGCTATCCTAAAAAAATTAGGAAAAAATAATGTTGTTACATAGGGGTGCCAAGGTTTCTCCAACTCAAGTGAGTTTCCACAGGATACTTAGCCTATATATATATATATATATTATATATATATATATAAACCTGAAAGATCATCTTCATGTAAACCAGAAGTAGACATGATTTTCCAGCATAGATCTTGCATTTGAGTTTTATTAAGACTATGCAAAGAATTTTGCATCTTTTGTGAGATAAGGTTCTCAATATGTGTAGCATGTTATAAGTTTTACAAAAATCGGCCAACTCGGCCTTGGAATCAGCGAGGAATCATTCCTCGGAGGTGTGGCACACCGATTTTTCACTACTCGACCATCAAAACTCGGAATCGACCCACTCGGCTTCGAATCAATCAGAATCGGTCAACTCTGGATGAAATCGGTCAAGTCTGAATTGGTCAACTCAAGATGGAATCAATCAGAATCAGCCTGAATTAGTCAAATTCGGCCTCTAGTTACTGTTTTTGAGATAATTTTAGTATTTGGCATATTTTTAGTATTTGAAGTTTGAACTTTGAATATGAAGTATGCTTATTATGAATTTATGATATATATATATAATCTTTAAATTATTAAAATTCTATATAAATCACCATGTTCGAGTACTCCCCGCCTGGGCCGAGTACTCGCAACCCCCAGTCGGCCAAGTTGAGAGCATCTAGCGACTTTTGCAACCTTGCATGGTATATCCTGGATTAAGTATTTTACATGTTACAAAGATGGATATAAGGTATACAAGAGATATGATTCTTTTGAGAAAATTGAAAATAGGAAAAAAGAAACCCAAACAAGAAGAAGATCTTCTATTAATACATGATGTAAGGTACATGTTAAACTAGGTTAAGATGATGGGAAATCAATCAAGATTTATGATTTTGTTAAGGTTTATTTTTTTGAAAGATAAATTTCATTAACCACACAACACCACAAGCGTCCTCAAATCAAGGACCCAAGCGCGAAAAACGAATTTACATCAAGTCCAACGGATATTTACACCATTTGTTCCAATCTAAACCTTTAAATCTAGACCTATGTTTGATCCAAAAAAACGACACGATCTTGATATGTTCCATCAACTCCACCGCTTTCCGGGCCTTATTATTGAAGATTGTATCATTCCTCTCATCCAAATCAACCACATAGCTGAATACACAATTCCTTGCGGGATCTTGGCTTGGGTCTTGGTCTTTGACTGAGAATTCTGCATTGTAAGTAAATCTGCAATATCAAAATGAACAGAGGACTTAATCTACACCACACTTCAGCCGCTGCCACACTTCTGTCGAGTATAAACAGCTCGTAAAGATGTGCGTAGCGAATTTTGTTCCTCCTCACAAACGAACAGGATGCATTTTCTATCACAATCCCTCTTCTAGCCAGATTATCTTTGGTTGGCAATCTGTCGAGCCCTGCTCTCCGAACAAAAATCTTACATTTCAAAGGAGTCCAGTGTAACCTCGCGTACTTTTCATTTATGTTTCATTTAGCGTACTTCTTAATTGATTTCATAAGACACTTTGTATTCCTTTTTATTTAAATTTTATCATCGGAAACTTTATTATTTTAATTACATTATTGTTAAATTTTGTTGATGTTAACATTTGTATATTTACAAAAGTTGGTTTGTCATATAAAATATAACATGAATGACGCGTTATATGATTATTTAACAAATGAATACATATCTTTTAAGATGTTAAAGGATAACTATAATATAGATAGTTATGTAAAAAAAATAGGAAACCGTTGGACCCAAGAGTCGAACTCGAGCCCCTTTACTTTACAAACACGCGTGACATCCAACTGATCTAGATGGTCAGTTTGCTATTATTTCTGTCTAATAAATTTTATCTTGTAAAAGCTTAAGCCTTATCATCACCATCTCCATTCAAACCCTCCATTCGATCCTAATCTCTTATCCATACTTCGATTTCGATTCAAATTCATGTTTATCTCATATAAACCGGTCCTAAGCACATTCTAATCGCGATTTGGAAGTTGATATAATGGATAATTAATCGAATTCTTAAACGCCTTATTCCATTATCCTTATTCTATTCAAATTCGTTTTTATTATCGTTTAATACCCTATAAAAACCCTCCCCATTACCCTCTGGAATCACACCAACAAAAACCACAAACAAAATCGCTCTAATCGTTGCTCTTCTGTCCGGAATCAAAGCTTTCTCTTCGTCGTTTGTTCTTCGCTATTCTTTAGCTTCTGGTACGTTTTAGCTCGATTAATTTATGCATTAGGGTCGACTCGATTCAAGTAACAAAACCCCTAAGTTGTTTAGATCAATCGGTTCTGTATAGCACTAATTAAATCCGTTCATGGGTTAGGGTTTGGTTTGGGTTTAAACTTGGGGAAGATGACTTGCAGAGGTTCTGTTTATAAATTTCTCATCACATTAAATACCAACTGATCGTGTAGACCAGCTGGTATGTTTGTTCGTTCAACACCTCAAGGTCCCGGGTTCGAACCATACTTGAACCGGCTTTTGATGTTTTCTTTTTATTTAATAAAGATACTGTTACAGTTGGGTTATAAAAGATTAAAACGCTTTAACAACCATCTAATCGTATAGATCAACTGGTTTGTGGATGATATTACAGAAGCTAATGCCGGGTTCGACTCCCCTTAGAACCGGGTTTAACCCAATTTTTTTTAAACTGAATATTTGATATATATATTAGTTGTTATTAATCAATTATATTAATATAAACTTGTTTCAATCATAACTAATTCATAAAAACTCTGTTTTTGACGATTCAAAAGCCAAAATTTTTATAAAATTATTTCCAATCTAATGGATTAAAGATATAAATTTTTCGAGAAAAAAATATATACTTTTATATTTCATTCTATTATATATTTAAGCTTTTTATAAAATAAAATGTGTTATTCAATATATAGAAAATGATTAATAAAGAAATATTTTCATACTTTTAAGAGCTAAATCTTTTAGTCTATATAAATATAATAATGGTTTAAATATTATATAATTTTATCTAAATTGTTAACATCTAAGTGTCTTTCCCCAAAACTAGAGACCCTAATCGAACGACCTAGACATCTTAGACTTATTAGACTCATGACACTTAGACATTACAATGTTAAATCTAGGTTGATACATTTGGGAATAATATTTCCCTACTATTGCATACTTGGGATTTTGCTTGCTTGCTTGCTAAGGTGAGTTTACATATCCCCACTCTTTTACAGTTTTTCAATGCTTTTCGGGGTGAAACATGTTAAACATTATTCTTTAAACTTATGCAATTCAACTTGTGTCTGTGTGATTCTTTGTGCTACGTGTCTTAAACTTGCTAAGTAAACTCAACTAATACTTGCATAATCATTAACTTTGATCAAGCCAACGGTAACAATGATAGATCTATTGGACTGACAATCCCACCTAGATTCGTTGACCATGTTTATGGGGAGCGCGGGTGATTGGAACTGCAACTTAAACTTAGGTGAACCATGTCTATGGGATGGACCTTTACACTTTGTCAACATAGGGTTGATTATGCCCCAGTTTGCTGTAGTTTTGTTTTCACATGTATGCCCTAGTTGATACATATTGACACAGAATTGTATGCTTACACTTTTTGATACTATACTTCGTTTTGACAAAAACTTATGTATTCTCACCAACTATTTATAGTTTACCCCCTCCATTTTCCAAACTTAACATGTTTCAGGTAACAATGATGCGTGAAGATTTTAGCAGCTTTTGGATCACTTAGTTAAAGCCTTTAGATTTAATAATTGAACATTTATTTTGTTTGTTTCGTTGAACAATGTGTTTGTTTTTGGATTGGTTTGTTTTGAATTGGATTAATAAATTATTTAAACTTTAGTTGCCATGAGCTTTTTGAACAATCGTTACTACGTGGCACCCCGATGTTTCCGCCATCGGTTGGGGTGTTACAGATTGGTATCAGAGCCATGGTTATAGGGAATTAGGTTATTAGAACTCCTAACCTAGACTATAACCCTAAGACTCCAGCCTTACTTGTCTCTTTTCCTAAATTCTATCTTATCTCTATTCTTAAATTCTTTTCCCCTAGCTTAGTTCTATTATCTTGACGGCTTCTTCCCATCTTGCGACGGATGCTGATCTACCCCTAGATTATTAGGACAAACTCCCAGGCATAGGCCTAACCCGGGTATCATGATCTCGCCAAAGTCTTAGGTCTTAATAATGATTAAGAACACGTGCAATCTGGAAGGGTGAACGCCTGTATTCTGAGTTTTCTGTCTAGGATTGGCATTACGCATATATCCCAATCAGACGAGGGACCCGGATGCCTACCTGGGAATTCTCGGGATGAGTGTTCACTTATAGGCTAAAGCATGTCTTCCCAAAACATTATTGAGATCTAATCACTTTGGTTAGTCAACGTTTTCGTTTATTCGTTTTAATTAATGAATAAATGATTACAATCCTAGTGTCTAGGATCATTGTTATCATTTCTACTTTCGACTTATAAGTTTCATCAATATCCTTGTCTCATGATTTTCTTTGTTTCCTTCATTTTAGAAAATGGCTCCTCGTCGCGACATCAACAACAATGACAACCAGAACAACAATGCTCAGATCGCTGCTCTTATTGCTCAACAGATGGCTGTTGTCCTTCCTAATTTGGTAGCCCAACTCAACCAAGGGCCCAATGCTAATGGGAATGCAAACCGCCCATGTACTCTCAAACACTTCAACTCATGCGGTCCAACGAAATTCTATGGAAATGAAGGGGCCACTGGACTCTTGCAGTGGTTCGAAAGCATCGAAAATACCTTCATCAACAGTGACTGCCCTGACAATCTCAAGGTCCGTTATGCCATGAGTGTTCTTCAAAAACGGGCACTCACATGGTGGAACGGGGAAAAGCGTAATCGGGGTACTGAAGTTGCTTTTGCTCTACCATGGGATGAGGTCAAAACTCTTATGCTTACTGAATTCTGTCCTCGGAATGAGATTAGGAAACTTGAGGAGGAATTTTGGCAGCTCAAGCAGGATAGCGGAGAGAATCTTGCCTACACTACTCGTTTCCACGAGCTTAGTCTACTTGTGCCTTACCATGTCACCCCTGTCTCTCGGGCCATTGAAAGATACATTGGTGGCTTGCCTATGCAGATTCAAGACACAGTTTGGGGAAGTAAACCTACTACTCTTGAGGATGCAATCCATCTGGCTGCTACCTTAACTGATAACCATGTGAAGGCTGGCACCTTGTTTCGGAAAGGTGAGAAGAAGGAGAGTGCTAAGTCTACAGCTATTACTGAGGAGAAACCTGAACCTTCCACTGGCAATAGGAAGCGTAAGGCTAAGAATTTTGTTGCTGTTTCAAACCCTGCACCTGTAGCTCCTGCAACTCAACCTACTGTTAAGAAGCCTTATGCGAGAAACCTCCCTCAGTGTAACACCTGCAAGTTTCATCATCCTACAACTGTGCCCTGCCGTCTATGCAATAATTATAGGAGGTATGGACACTTTGCCAATGCTTGTCGTTCTCCAGTTGCTGCTATTACTCCTGCTCCTACTCAGAATACCCAAGCTGCTCCTGCTCAGACTGATCGCCCTAGACGAGGCCAGTGCTATGAATGTGGTGATCCAAACCACTACAGAAATCAGTGTCCTAACCGTGCTAATCAGAATCAGGGTGCTAATCAAGACCAAGGTGCTCGTGGTCGTGCTTTCAACATCAACACTAATCAGGCCCGCAACAACAATGAAGTGGTTAACGGTACGTTCATTGTTAACAATCATTATGCTTCAGTCCTTTTTGATTCGGGTGCTGATAAAAGTTTTGTTTCTTTGGAATTTGAGTCCTTACTTAAAATGCCTAGATCTAAGTTAAGTGAACCCATTATAGTAGAAGTAGCTGATGGGAACCCCATTTCTGTTGATACCATTATTTGTGATTGCACCATTAACCTTAACGACCACACCTTCTCTATAAATCTTATCCCTATGAATCTTGGAAGCTTTGACGTCATAGTAGGCATGGACTGGCTGTCACATAACCATGCTGAAATTCTGTGCTTTGATAAAGCTATTCGCATTCCTCTATCGTCTGGTGATACCTTGAAGATCTATGGAGAGAAGCCATGCAGCCAACTTAATCTTATGTCTTGCACCACTGCTCAGAAATACCTACGAAAGGGGTATGAAGCTTTCTTGGCTCATGTGGTTGAGAAGAAAGATAAAGGCAAGAATATGCAAGACATTCCAGTTATTCGAGATTTCTCAGACGTCTTTCCAGATGATTTACCTGGCCTTCCCCCTGCTCGACAAGTTGAATTCCACATCGATCTTATTCCTGGAGCCACTCCTATTGCAAAAGCACCTTACCGTCTTGCACCCTCTGAGATGCAAGAACTCGCTAGTCAACTCCAAGAACTTTCAGATAAGGGTTTCATTCGTCCAAGTTATTCTCCCTGGGGAGCCCCTGTTTTGTTCGTTAAAAAGAAAGACGGGACTCTTCGGATGTGCATCGACTATCGTGAGCTCAACAAACTCACTATCAAAAACCGTTACCCCTTGCCCAGAATCGATGACTTATTTGATCAGCTTCAAGGTGCTTCTTATTTCTCAAAGATTGACCTTCGTTCGGGATATCACCAACTTCGAGTTCTCGAAGAAGACATTCCCAAAACAGCTTTTCGCACTCGCTATGGACACTATGAATTCTTGGTCATGCCATTCGGTTTGACTAACGCCCCCGCTGTGTTCATGGACTTGATGAATCGTGTTTGCAAACCTTATCTAGACAAGTTCGTGATCGTCTTTATTGACGACATCTTGATTTACTCTAAATCTAAATTGGATCACGAACAACATCTTCGTTTAATCTTGGAACTCCTAAGAAAAGAGCAACTGTATGCCAAATTCTCAAAATGTGAATTTTGGCTTAAGGAAGTTCAGTTCTTGGGTCATATCATCAATGAGAAGGGAATTCATGTTGATCCTGCAAAAATCGAAGCTATCAAAAATTGAAGCACTCCTACGACTCCTACGGAAGTTCGTTCGTTTCTCGGTCTAGCTGGTTATTATCGGCGCTTTATAGCCAATTTCTCAAAAATCGCTGTTCCTCTTACTGCTCTTACTCATAAGGGTAAATCTTATGAATGGGGACCTGAACAAGAGGAAGCTTTTCAGACTCTTAAGCTTAAACTTTGTGAAGCTCCTGTTTTGACACTTCCTGATGGTAATGACGACTTTGTGGTCTATTGTGATGCGTCAAACCAAGGCCTTGGTTGTGTTCTTATGCAACGAGGCAAGGTTATTGCTTACGCGTCCAGGCAGCTCAAAATCCATGAAAAGAACTACACCACTCATGACTTGGAGCTAGGTGCTGTTGTCTTCGCTTTAAAAATTTGGAGACATTATCTATATGGTACCAAGTGTGTAGTTTTTACGGACCATAAGAGTCTTCAACACATCTTCAACCAGAAGGAACTCAATATGAGGCAGAGACGTTGGGTCGAATTGCTTAACGACTATGACTGCGAGATTCGCTATCATCCTGGTAAAGCAAATGTTGTAGCTGACGCACTCAGTCGTAAGGAACGCATCAAGCTTCATTGTGCTAGAATCCAAACTGACATTCAGACTCGTATCCTTCAAGCTCAACAAACCTCAGTCACTCAAGGCAACATGTACTATGAAATGTCTTGTGGAGCTGAGACTCAATTGGAAGCCAAGCCTGATGGCCTTCTGTATTTTCTCAATCGTATTTGGGTTCCTGATCGCGATGGTCTTCGTGCCTTACTGATGAACGAAGCTCATAAATCTCATTATTCTATTCATCCTGGTGCTGACAAAATGTATCAAGACCTTCGATACACCTATTGGTGGCCCGGTATGAAGAAGGATATAGCCTTGTTTGTGGCCAAGTGCCTTACGTGTTCAAAGGTGAAGGTTGAACATCAACGACCCTCGGGCTTGCTTGAACAACCAGAAATCCCCGTGTGGAAATGGGAGAGTATTGCTATGGATTTCATTTCCAAACTCCCTCGCACAAAGAGTAGACACGATAGCATCTGGGTAATTGTGGATCGCTTAACTAAATATGCTCATTTTCTGCCGATTCATGAAACTTTTTCAGTCGAGAAGTTAGCCAAGATTTACATAAACGAAGTCGTGAAACGTCATGGTGTACCTTTAGATATCATATCGGATCGCGACAGTCGTTTCACTTCTCATTTTTGGGAATCATTACAATCAGCTTTGGGAACTAAATTGAACCTGAGCACTGCTTATCATCCTCAAACAGATGGTCAAACTGAAAGAACCATCCAGACACTAGAGGATATGCTCAGGGCGTGTGTTATTGACTTCGGTGGTAACTGGGATTCGTATCTCCCATTGATCGAATTCTCTTACAATAACAGCTATCATGCCAGTATTAACATGGCCCCATTTGAAGCTTTGTATGGTCGTAAGTGTCGTTCTCCTGACTGTTGGAACGAGGTCAGTGAAGCTCAGATCACAGGCCCTGAACTTATTCAAGAAACAACAGACAAGATCCAGCGTGCTCGTGAGTATCTTAACATTGCTAGAAGTCGTCAGAAGAGCTATGCTGATAAGCGTCGCAAGCCCTTAGAATTCCAAGTCGGAGATCTTGTTCTTCTCAAGGTGTCACCTTGGAAGGGGATTATACGATTCGGGAAGAAAGGGAAGCTAGCTCCTCGATATGTGGGTCCTTTTAAAATCCTGGAGAGGATCGGGAAAGTGGCCTACAGACTTGATCTACCTCCTAAGCTAGGCAGCATTCATCCAACCTTCCATGTATCCAATTTGAGGAAATGCTTAGCAGATGAAAATCTTCAGATCCCTCTCGATGACGTACAGATTGATGATTCCTTGCACATCATAGAGAAGCCAGTCGAAATTATGGATCATGGAGTCAAAAATCTTAAGCGAAGCCGTATTCCAATCGTCAAAGTTCATTGGGAGTCCAAGCGTGGCCCAGAGTTCACTTGGGAACGTAAGGACCAAATGAAAGCGAAATATCCTCATCTCTTCCCCGCAGCCTCTGCTACAATTTCGGGACGAAATTTCCAAAAGTAGGGGAGACTGTAACCTCGCGTACTTTTCGTTTATGTTTCATTTAGCGTACTTCTTAATTGATTTCATAAGACACTTTGTATTCCTTTTTATTTAAATTTTATCATCGGAACTTTATTATTTTAATTACATTATTGTTAAATTTTGTTGATGTTAACATTTGTATATTTACAAAAGTTGGTTTGTCATATAAAATATAACATGAATGACGCGTTATATGATTATTTAACAAATGAATACATATCTTTTAAGATGTTAAAGGATAACTATAATATAGATAGTTATGTAAAAAAAATAGGAAACCGTTGGACCCAAGAGTCGAACTCGAGCCCCTTTACTTTACAAACACGCGTGACATCCAACTGATCTAGATGGTCAGTTTGCTATTATTTCTGTCTAATAAATTTTATCTTGTAAAAGCTTAAGCCTTATCATCACCATCTCCATTCAAACCCTCCATTCGATCCTAATCTCTTATCCATACTTCGATTTCGATTCAAATTCATGTTTATCTCATATAAACCGGTCCTAAGCACATTCTAATCGCGATTTGGAAGTTGAATAATGGATAATTAATCGAATTCTTAAACCGCCTTATTCCATTATCCTTATTCGATTCAAATTCGTTTTTATTATCGTTTAATACCCTATAAAAACCCCTCCCCATTACCCTCTGGAATCACACCAACGAAAACCACAAACAAAATCGCTCTAATCGTTGCTCTTCTGTCCGGAATCAAAGCTTTCTCTTCGTCGTTTGTTCTTCGCTATTCTTTAGCTTCTGGTACGTTTTAGCTCGATTAATTTATGCATTAGGGTCGACTCGATTCAAGTAACAAAACCCCTAAGTTGTTTAGATCAATCGGGTTCTGTATAGCACTAATTAAATCCGTTCATGGGTTAGGGTTTGGTTTGGGTTTAAACTTGGGGAAGATGACTTGCAGAGGTTCTGTTTATAAATTTCTCATCACATTAAATACCAACTGATCGTGTAGACCAGCTGGTATGTTTGTTCGTTCAACACCTCAAGGTCCCGGGTTCGAACCATACTTGTACCGGCTTTTGATGTTTTCTTTTTATTTAATAAAGATACTGTTACAGTTGGGTTATAAAAGATTAAAACGCTTTAACAACCATCTGATCGTATAGATCAGCTGGTTTGTGGATGGTATTACAGAAGCTAATGCCCGGGTTCGACTCCCCTTAGAACCGGGTTTAACCCAATTTTTTTTAAACTGAATATTTGATATATATATTAATTGTTATTAATCAATTATATTAATATAAACTTGTTTCAATCATAACTAATTCATAAAAACTCTGTTTTTGACGATTCAAAAGCCAAAATTTTTATAAAATTATTTCCAATCTAATGGATTAAAGATATAAATTTTTCGAGAAAAAAATATATACTTTTATATTTCATTCTATTATATTATTTAAGCTTTTTATAAAATAAAATGTGTTATTCAATATATATAGAAAATGATTAATAAAGAAATATTTTTCATACTTTTAAGAGCTAAATCTTTTAGTCTATATAAATATAATAATGGTTTAAATATTATATAATTTTATCTAAATTGTTAACATCTAAGTGTCTTTCCCCAAAACTAGAGACCCTAATCGAACGACCTAGACATCTTAGACTTATTAGACTCGTGACACTTAGACTTTACAATGTTAAATCTAGGTTGATACATTTGGGAATAATATTTCCCTACTATTGCATACTTGGGATTTTGCTTGCTTGCTTGCTAAGGTGAGTTTACATATCCCCACTCTTTTACAGTTTTTCAATGCTTTTCGGGGTGAAACATGTTAAACATTATTCTTTAAACTTATGCAATTCAACTTGTGTCCTGTGTGATTCTTTGTGCTACGTGTCTTAAACTTGCTAAGTAAACTCAACTAATACTTGCATAATCATTAACTTTGATCAAGCCAACGGTAACAATGATAGATCTATTGGACTGACAATCCCACCTAGATTCGTTGACCATGTTTATGGGGAGCGCGGGTGATTGGAACTGCAACTTAAACTTAGGTGAACCATGTCTATGGGATGGACCTTTACACTTTGTCAACATAGGGTTGATTATGCCCCAGTTTGCTGTAGTTTTGTTTTCACATGTATGCCCTAGTTGATACATATTGACACAGAATTGTATGCTTACACTTTTTGATACTATACTTCGTTTTGACAAAAACTTATGTATTCTCACCAACTATTTATAGTTGACCCCCTCCATTTTCCAAACTTAACATGTTTCAGGTAACAATGATGCGTGAAGATTTTAGCAGCTTTTGGATCACTTAGTTGAAGCCTTTAGATTTAATAATTGAACATTTATTTTGTTTGTTTCGTTGAACAATGTGTTTGTTTTTGGATTGGTTTGTTTTGAATTGGATTAATAAATTATTTAAACTTTAGTTGCCATGAGCTTTTTGAACAATCGTTACTACGTGGCACCCCGATGTTTCCGCCATCGGTTGGGGTGTTACATCCAGCCACGCCACTCTATACACCAACTGTTAGGAGGCTGCGAACAGCCTTGAAGCATTTTCTTGGAACTACAAACCGAGAACAGACCACTCTTGTCCCCTTCCCACTTCCATAAATCCACACCATCTCCCCAGTTATACTCGTGTATCTCTGCTAAAAGACTAAACAGCTCCGATACTTCTTCATAGCTACTCGGAGCCATTCGTCACTCCCATTTCAAAACTTTTTGGCCATGTTGGACCTGCACCCGATTCGCTATAGACGCCCATTTATTTTTTTCCCACCTGAAAATGTGCGGAGATTTAACCCACAACGGATCAGCGCCCAGCCATCTATCACCCCAGAAACTAATATTCAGCCCATCCCCTACCATATCCAAAAAGAGGCTGCTCAACGAACGACCGTCTTGGATTTTTATGTCACCAATTTTTACAATTTGTCTCCAACACCCACTAGCGGATGGTGAACACGGCAATATGTTCCAAGCTCTATTCGAGCCATGGCATCCGATAACAACTTTTTTCCACAAACAATTTCTCTCTCTTTTAAAACGCCACACCCATTTAAGAAGAAGCGCCTCGTTTACACTTTGCAACTTAGACAGCCCTAGACCGCCCTCCTTTTTAGGTCTCGTGATAACATCCCACGCAACCCAAGCTATCTTTTTTTCCACCGAAGAGCCCGCCCATAAAAATCTACGCATAATCATCTCCAAAACATCTAACACCTTCTTCGGGGCCTTATACATGGAAAAATAATATATCGGAAGGTTTTCAAGAATCGCTTTAATAAGCACCAACCGGCCTCCTATCGATAAGATCTTCGCCTTCCATGATTCAAGTCTAGACTTGACCACCTCAATAACTGTCGACCAATTTTTCACCCTATTCATATTAGCTCCAACTTTAATTCCGAGATATTCAAAGGGGAAAGAACCTTTTTTACATCCCAGAATTTGTAACATATCATTGACTTGCTCATCATCTGTCCCTACCCCGATAAGATTAGATTTATGGAGATTAATACGGAGGCCCGAACAAAGGTAAAAAACCCAGAGAATTTTAGCTGTACTCTCCAGATTTTCCTTCGACCAATTCCCCAAAATGAGCGCGTCATCCACATAAAACAGATGCGAAATATCAACTTCACTGTCACTAAAATCGATACCCGAGAATTCACCAACATCTTTAGCTTTTTTCAAAACCCATGACAACGATTCCATAACTATTAAAAATAAAAATGGAGATAAAGGGTCCCCTTCACGGAGACCTTTCCCACATTTAAATTCAAATGTAGGCGAACCGTTAACAAGAACCGCTAAGTGAGCAGAACGCCACGAACCCAATTGCACAACTGACTAGGAAATCCCATTTGTGTCATAATAGAGACCAAAAAATTCCAATTGACGTTGTCATATGCTTTTTCGAAATCGATTTTTAATAAAAACGCCTTCTTTTTTCTTTTCTTAAGCCATTCAGTTAACTCATTGACAATTAGAGGCCCATCCAAAATAAAACGATCTTTCAAAAAAGCCGACTGATGCTCCGAAATAACACTACCCAACACCCTTTTGAGACGATTGGCAAGAACTTTAGAAATAATCTTGCTAATCATATAATCATCCTTTTTTTTAAATCCGATAGTCATTTATTAGTATTTAATAGAAATCTCACACACATTCAAGAAGAGATGATTTGTGAGTTGTCTTCCTTAACTTTGGGTGTATGTTAAAGTATTTCATGTATGAGGACTAAGTATGGTGTATCTGAAAATGTTGGTGTAGCTGTTGTTGATTGCAAGAACTTTAAGACTGGTTTAAACGATTTTGTAGGTGAATATGATGCGGATATGATAGTTGCTAGATTAAGGGATAAGAAAAATATTTTTCTGACTATTCTTTTGAGTTTTTCACCAAGTTAATAATGCTCTAACCAGTTTATTCTGGCTGATGCATTATGTAAGAAAGACTATATGGAGTTTGGAGATGTTATATGTTTTGATGAAACATTCAACACGATTAAGTATGTCATTTATTCAAATATTAATTTTGACAATTTATTTTTCATAGTGTATGCTTTTTTTCTTTTATTTATTTTGTTGCAAATACAAATTGGTTTTTGTTCCATTCACTGGAATTGACAATCACTGTCGTAATGTAACACTTGGAGCTGGATTGTTGAGGACTAATCATGTTCCATAAGATTGGCTTTTGAGCTTCAACTTAACTTCCTTTTTGTGTCAACCTTTTGTTGTCATCAATACGTAAACGAACTACAAGGTCTTCAATAGTCATTTCCTTTCGCTTATGCTTAAGGTAATTCTTGGAATCCATCTAACTAGGAGGCAATTTTTTAACTGTTGTCGCCACTTCGAATGTCTCAATAAGATTCGTCGCCTCAAAAAGAATGTCACTAAGAATCACTTACAAGTCTTGAACTTGGCTAATTATAGTCTTGGAATCAACCATTTTATAGTCTAAAAATGAGCCACAACAAATTTCTTTTTATCAACATCCTCAGTTTTGTACTTACGTTCCAAGGACTCCCATAAGTCTTTGATAGTGGGTACCTAATAAACAAAATACAATGCATCTCCATGGTCTTTCAACGGGTAGTTTTTGCACATATGCTAAGAATATTTCCATTCATCTACCGCACACATAGATTGAATGTCGGATGTCCCTTCAGTAAGTTGGGGGGGACTCAGTCAAGAATCTCTCCAGATTCAGGGTGGTCATGTAAAACAAAATCTTCTGTTGCCACCTTTTGAAGTTCAGACTAGAAAACCTTTCTAGTTTCTAAGCATGATTAGCAATTGCCTTAGCTACTAGGGTACCAACCAATGGTCGCATGGTAGTGGATGAAGGTGCCAATGTAGTATTTGGAGGAGTAACGTTTGAAGCCATTTCTGAAACAAGATAAACAAAATAGAATCAGTGTTTAGAAAATTGATTTACACAAAATCAGGATTATAGAATAATCCTTTGAAACAGTAACGATTTGGTTTACAAAAGCCCAAAACAAACTTACAATAAGATTGTTAAAACCAATATTTAGGGTATGTTTGGCAAGGAGCTTTTAAGAGCTTTTAGGAGCTTCAAGCTTTAAGCTTTTAAGAAAAAGCTCCTACTCAATAAAAAGCCTTGTTTGGTTGAAGGAGCTGGAAGCTTTTAGGTTAGAGAAAAAGCTCTACAGTGAAAAGCTACTAGTACTAGCGTTTAAGAAAAAGCTCCTACTAGCTACAAGCTTTTAATGAGTAAATGACACAAATACCCATTCTATTATAAAAATAAAATAAAAACCTTCCTTACAAGCTTTTAATTATACCCATTTTGGTCATTTTAAATATTTTATTAAAAGCTCCAGCTACTCTGCCAAACATCAAAATATATTTAAAAAGCTTCCAGCTACCAGCTTGCAGCTAATAGCTTTCAGCTTACAGCTACCAGCCACCAGCTAATTTTGCCAAACATACCCTTAAACCAATTAGTTTTGTAATCCGATTTTTTTAAAGTATGTTTTAAGCTTGTAGAACAACCGCACAGAAAAGAAATACAATAACAATTTTATTGATAATAATAATAATAATAATAATAATAATAATAATACAAATTACAACTCAAAATAGTAAAGAAAATACAATGCATAATGAAACATACAAACAAGTTACAAAAGAAGTAAACAAAATATAGAATCTAAAACCAGAAAACAAGAAACAAATATTAGATGGTTGAGGCTTTCTGTTCAACAGAGGTCCCTAAAAACAAATTCCGGGCCACCCAAGTGAACCTGTATGTTTCCCAAGGTGTAACAGCCGACATAGTCTATATAGTCGGGATTAACCTAGTACCGAAAAGATTATCTAAAACAAGAGCGCGAAGAGCATAAACATTGGGAAATTCGTTAGAGATAGTGTGGTGGTTTGCAAACATGGAATTTCCTCTTCTAAAAAACACAAAGTCTTAGTGGATGGTTCATTTCAGAAGAGATATTATTACGAGAAGTGAGAGGAGAAGAAGATAAATAATTCATCTTTATCTTCTATAGAAAAAAATACAAATATATGAAAATTGTTGAAATGTGTTGTTTATTCGTCTATCTTGAAAATAAAATAAATATATGAAGCAATTTCATTAATTTATATAACCTACACATATACAATTTTTGTGTAGCAAGATTACCTACGCATAATATAACACATGTGTAGTAAAGAATTTAAACCTTAAAAAACATTTAATTGCATTAATTTAATGGGTTTTGTATATATAACATAAACAATGATATACAAAAAGTAAAAACTCCAATGATATATAAAAGTAAAAATTTCAAAAATATATGAACAATTTCTAATAAAAAGTAAAATTTGGGTTTCTTCATGCATTTTTTGCACTAAAACCCTCTTCTGAAATAACCTAAACCCAAAGTCATATATATATACATATATACAAAAACAGTCCATATGAAGAGCCTCAAAATGAATTCAAGTACGAATTGAATACAAAATGCAATTGAAATGGATTGTAAGAATATGTATATACTAATTGGTTTAGAACATGAACATTCTTGTATACCATTTCAATTAATCGAGCCAAGCCACAAACTCGAGCTAGAACCGCCCATTGCCCTCGTCCAAATCTCATGCATGTGCCCATACCCGTCAGGTGCTTAGCACCCTCCTGACTGCCACTTATTGTTTCTTGATACATAGGAATACCTTCCTCTAGATAATCTTACTTATAAATCAATACAAGATTTTTATTTCTCCATCAATGTATGACAAACTCATTTTCCCACAACATTAAAGTTCCAACCACACGACTTAGAAATTCAATATCTCATTCATCTCTAATTTATTTTGGACATTGTTTGTTTCATTGTGATCCTATCACATGGTGGGAATTACATTGGCCTGCATCACTTATCAATTCTATGATCTTAGTTTCAAGTAGGTAGATTTAGTTGAATAGGATTTTTGTTTTTATAACACGACTTATAGAATGTAGATATTTAGTTGAATTAACGTTGTGTTCCTTTGTTTTATTTAATGAGAGAAAAGAAATGATTTGGATGGAAAGAAAAAATAACGTGCGGTGCTCCAGAGTTTTTTTTAGGAGAGAAATAAAAGGAAAGAAAAATAGGTGTGTTCTAGAGATATTTTTTAAGGAAAAGAAGAGAAAGAGATGTGAGTTTAGGTTAAATTTTATAATTCCAAATTGGAAGGAAAAGAATAGAAGAGAAGTGGAGAGAAAGAAGAGGGAAGAAAAAGAAGGGAAGATGAAGCATATCTTTTCTTTTTTTTTCTCTCGGTAAGTAAACTCAAGAACATAGCGTATAGACGTCTAGGTCATATTTATTTTGATTTAGCCGTAGTTCTACTTTTGTTTGCTTCACAATTAGGTGTTTCTACTTTTGCATCAATGTCAAAACCCAACACTTACTAAATCAGTTTTGATATTAAGAATACACATTTTAAAAGCGGCACCAAATCCTCTAGGACCCAATTTTGGGCATCATTGCTTGTTACACAATTTTGTTTACCTCGTTTGACTTCTGTTACATTTGCAACCAAAGTGAACCTCATTAGTTGAAATTAGCCCCTTAGTTAGTTGTAACAATATCACATAACATAAAATTGTTTTTTTAAATGCACCACAATAGTAAAAACATCACACCATAAGCTAATTTCATCGTATTTTAGCTTGTTAGGATTATTAGCAAAATATAAAAGATTTTTCCAAAAGGGCCCCGTATAGGTATTTGTTTTGGGTTAAACAAGTTAAGCCGCCCTATGTTTTCTATTGACTATGTATTTTATTATTACATTGTATTTTATTATGTCTCCAACCTAAACCGGCCCAGTCTGAAAATTTTAAGGTTTTATTGTTAGAATTCTGGCCACCGTAAAAAAGATGAGACCACAGGAAAAAACAATTCTTGAACCGCCACGGATAAAGGTGACAAACACAATCAAGACTGTTAGGAGGCAGTTTTTACAAATCTCTATACAATATTTACCTCCTTTAAAGAAACTAGATATTCTTTATTTGTTTACTAATTAAAATCTGTCAGTCTGAAGTAATCTTAAGATCTAGAGTACTTAGACTAGGTGTAATGGTCTGTTAAATGGACGTGAATGAGCAAAATTGGCGCCCCATTCACCTTGGAACACTGCCCCCCTTTGTTAAAGGGGCGCTAACCTTCCTCACACGAAATATTTCGCGTAGGTTAAGTCTGATTCTGGCCAATTGGAGCCTGCCACGTGTCAGGGATATGAATAAAAAAATGCAACGGTTGATTTTTTTAAACGGTAAAATATATAGCCGTTTGATTTTTTTTTTAAATTTATTACACCCCACTATATAAATCAAACCATATTAACCTTCACACGCCATATTCTTCATAATTCACTTCAAATTTAAATACTTTCACCCTATTCTTTATAGAATCCCACTAATTTTTTTAAACTATCAATCAAAAAACACTAGGTCAGATTAATGGCACAGTGGACTAACAACGAGCAGATCCAGTTGGTGACGGCCTGGATCAATGTCAACGGGAATCCGTCAAGCAATAAGTCGGATTTTTGGCGTAATGTGTTGGAGGAATATAATCGAATTAGCCAAACAAACAACCGCAACATTGATGAGATCGCCCATAAATGGTCTCTCGTGCGCAATAACTGTACGAGATGGAACACCCTCTATGAAGCTACGATTGAGGCGAACCCTGGCATTAGCCAACAAATGGGAATTCAACTCACAAACGACAGTTATCGAGAGCAATACGGAACCGACTTCGCCATCACCAATGTTCGATCATTGCAAATGACTCGTCATTTTATTGTTTAATTATGGGGAAATGGAATTTAATAATCCCAACTTTGGGGGTTTAGAAGGCAACAGTCCCAACTTGAAAGTTGTACTATAGCAGTTCCAACTTGTCAACATTTTTATTCTAATGGTCCCAAACTAACCTCAGTTAGTTTTCTCTGTTAAGTGCCACGTGGCATCACACGTGGCAGTCCTACGTGGCATAAAGTGTTATATCTGTCAAAAAAAGGTGGACCCGGATTGCACATGTGTAAAATAAACTTAATGGTTGTGGTGGTGGTGGTGAACATGATGGAGGAAGAAGGAAGGTGGTGGTGGGTGTTATTATTATTATTTGATTGTGGGTCCCACCTTTTTTTTAAAACATTAAATTACGTTTATTTTACACATGTGCAATCCGGGCCCACCTTTTTTTGACAGATATAACACTTTATGCCACGTAGGACTGCCACGTGTGATGCCACGTGGCACTTAACAGAGAAAACTAACTGAGACTAGTTTGGGACCATTAGAATAAAAATGTTGACAAGTTGGGACTGCTATAGTACAACTTTCAAGTTGGGACTGTTGCATTCCAACCCCCCAAAATTGAGATTATTAAATTCCATTTCCCCTTTAATTATTAATGTTTAGTGTTAATGTTTAATATTTTCGTATTTTTTTTATTTTTCATATTTTCTTAATTTTTGGTAATTTAGTGAATTAATGTAATTTTTTTATGTTTATTCTAGTTAAATATTTAAACTAAATACTAGTTTGTTTATTTAAATTTTAAAAAATAATATAAATTGGCATGTAGGCGCATGTCAAAAAATGCCCCACACCAAATTTCACCCACCATTACATTCCTTGCCCCTTTAGTGCCCTTTTCACCCACGAAGTGGCCCATATTACCAAGTGTCAAAAAATTGCCATTTCACCCATTAGTACATATGATGTTACAATAGCTTTAAATAAATCTACTGTTTTTATTTCAACCTCTCCATGTATACACATTTAATTTGCAATAAAGAACTGAAGCGCCTCATGTTATTTATGAGAGACGATCATATTTAATGCGCTACCAACAACACAACGTTGCCATGAAGGAAGGGTGAACCCTCATTAGGACCTGTACATTTTCTTGTTTTCTTATGTGTTGTATTAATTTTTTTTTTCTGTAACCAACAAAAAAATAAGAAAAGTGAAGAAATAAAAATATAGAGTAGGGTTCTTATACAAATGGCAAATGAAGCCTAGCTCAGTTAGTGAAACAGAGGGAACTAGAGCAGAGATCATGTGGAGGTTGAGGGTTCAATTCTGGTCGGAGCCATATTTACCACATATGGGGGTTTCACCTGGGGAGATTTCCAATCATGGTGAAATGGGTAATCAGTACAGATTGCCCAGGGTGTTAGTCGGAGCTCCACCGGCTGCACCACTTGTTGTTCAAATAAAAAAAGGGGTTCCTGTACAAATGAGTTTTATCCTACAATAAGGCCTTTAACGTGAGAATTGAAGAAGGGATTTTTTTTTTTTTTTTAATTTTGTAAACATGTATTTTAGTACTAAATCTTAAAAAAGAAAAAAAAAATTAGTGTAATTACTCCACTCGATTAATTTCAACGAATAGTTACTTTCACTCTCTTGGAACTATGATGTTTGATTTGATATATGATATAGGACTAGGGTTGTTCACGAGCTGAGCTGAACCGGACGGACCTTTGCTCGCGCTTGGCTCATTTACAAACCGAACCGAGCAGGAAACTGAGCAAGCATTTTTTCGAGCGCACATTTTTCGAGCGAGCGATGAGCGGCGAGCTTTTCGGACAACCATAAATTTGGATGTTTCCTTTAATGTTCCCGCTGCCTAGTGATGACTGAGGTTCGACCGTCCGAGAATGACACTATGTCTTAGGTCCGGTTGTCCGAGAATGAGGCTCAGGTTGAAGCCAGTAGGTCGATGAGCATTCTACAAAGAACTATTTCGCGTTGTGGCGTAGGTTGATAGAGGGAGACAATTGATGGCGGACAATTAATGAGAATAGGAAATCAAGCATGTGTTTTCACGACCTAGGGTTTTAGAATTAAACTTAGTGTTAAGATATCATTGGGTTGACTAGGCCAGTAACTTTAAATATAATTATATATATGCATATATTGAGCAAAAGCCAATATAGTGTTATGTATAAAACTATAAATAAAACTGTAATTAATGTATATATATAGTTATATATATAATAAATTAATAAAAAATGTATCGAGCCGAACAGACCTTTGCTCGTCCTTGGCTCATTTACAAACCGAACCGAGCCGATCGGCTGCTTTACAACTGAGCGAAAATCAAGCGAGCGTTTTCCGAGTAGATTCCAAGCGAGCGCCGAGCGATTAACAATCCTATATAGGATAGTCATTACGATTTTACCCAAATTGATACAAGGACAAAGCATAGAAAATCAGGCTTCTACAAATAGGCCCTAATGTGAAAACTGAAGAAGGAATTTTTTTTTTCAATCTTATAAACATATATTTTAGTACTAAATCTTAAAAAAGAAAAAAAAAATTAGTGTACGATTTTACCCAAATTGATACAAGGGCAAATTGTAGAAAATCAGGCTTCTACATAAAACTAAGTTTAAAAATATTTAATTATGACTAATAGCAGTTTTTAAGGTATTCTAGTCCATGCAAGATAATTTTTTTCTTTCTCTTTCACTTGCATAACTTTTTTTTAAAATTTTAATAAATCTTTTATAACACATTATTTAAAAATCATACACCATAAAATGAGTATTTTTTATCTTTAAAATGAGTAAAGTATCAATGTATAAAAACACAATAAACTAGGTATGAATTGGGTATGCTTAATTCATTATATTTCATAATTGTGTTTTAAATGAAAGCTTGATTACATAGTTTTTTAGTGTTTTTGTAAAACTGATGATTTGTACAATTGTGTTTTATAAAGTGCATTTACGAATTGCAGTGAAAAAATAAGTGTGCTGAAAACCTCATAAAAACACAATTGAGGTGAAAAAAACACAACTAAGGTAAAATAAAACACAATTGAGGTGAAAAACTAAAACAAAAAACACAATGAAAATTAAAAAAAAATCATGCATTAATCTTTCCTGGGCACCTACACACATAATTTAAAAAAAAAACTAAATGTATGTAAAAATTAAAGAACTAAAACATAAATATATAATGTAAATATATATAATAATTAAACACAAAAATGAAACTTTCAATAATTTAAAAAAATGTTACCTTCCGGTCTCTGTTTATTGCCACTTGCCTACTTCGTGGTGCACTTGAGACATCTTGTTCCTAATCTTGATTGATTTGCGCCGCCATCGCCACAATATTTATAAAAATTTAGTTTTCCTCAGTGGACGATGAAGATGACGAAGCAAAAGAAGGAGCATTCGACATTGTGTGGTAATTTTATAAAAACTTTAAAAATTTTTGTAGAGGTTGAGAGGAAAGATGTAAATATTTGAGAGACATTTGTAGTTGTGCGTGTTTTATTTGTTAAAATGTTGAAGGAATGAATTATTTAAATAGAAAATGGTTTTTGTTTATTCTTAAACGGTCATATGACCGTTACCAAGGCCCTATCACCATTGACCAACCAATGGCTTGCCCTGTCTCCAACGTCTCAAATTGGATGACTTGGCCTGCCCGAACACAGTGGGGGCGGTGTTGGCCGGACCTGAACGTAGGCGACGGGCGATACCGCCCCCACACCACATGGTCTTAGGTTTATCACCAAAAATCATGACTAGACTGGTAAGATCATAATATAAAATTCGAAGAAAAACATCTTAAAAAACCGCATGTTTTCTAAGAAAGGTTTCAATTTGTGAACAATGGATAATAAATACTCATGAAAAAAAAAATACATGTTATACTAGAATGGCAGGAGGTTTATAGTTTAGTGACCGACAAAATTGAACATGAATCAAATAATATTATACTAGATTATATCCTGGAAGTTTTTTGGGATAAATAAATCAAATATGAAGTGATAAATTATGTGTTATTATGTAACATAGAAATTAATGTATTATAATATGAGAAAACAACAATTTAATCATGTGAATAAAAATAAAATGTATATTAAAAAGAAGATGTATGTTTGGATGAGGAGCAAAGCTAGAAACAAACATTGCAGGTCGTGATTAAAGCGGTGGCCTTGAAGGTGTGCCTCTTTTTGAAAAGGGGTGGTTTTAACCTATTATGTTCTTGATGAAAATACAACTTTTAATTTGAACATTATTAGTGACTTGCCTATACATAATTAATTAATTATCTGAACACGTTGTGTTTTTTTTTATATAAATAAAAACCTACAAAAAAAATCGTTTTTTATAGCACTATGTTACTCGTTGGAAAGATAATAAGACGTTCATTAATTTGGTGTAATTTTTTTTAAAAATCTCGTATATAAAAGTTATTAACGTTTTAAAATTGTGAGGGAAATATGAGAGAAAAAAAGATTTTTAATTGGAAATAAGGAGGATGTCACGTGACATACCTAAAAGGAAGAATGATCTCTTTTACTACCATGCAGGATTTAATGCTTTGATTTATTAATATATAAAGATATAGATTTGTTTGAAGTATAATAATAATTAATTTCACCTTAAATAATGTAGGCATTTAACTTTTTACTTTGTGAATTCTTTAATAACTCGTGTTAATTAACTTTTTTAAACAATCTAAGCACACATGTGTATTTAAATTCTTCCTTAAAGCTCCGATATAATTTTTGTTGAAAACGAACTTATGTTTAAAATAGATTATGTTTTCGGTATTGTTGACACCGGTAATATCAGAAGCAGTATCGAATTTGTTTTTATGATAGACGATCAATGTAAAACAAATGTCTCTTTCCTTTTGGATATATCATGATGTTTTATTTTTTTGGTTTTCACTTTCGATGGCTATAATAAATTACGGTAACAAACAAGTACCATAACAAACTAAATAGATAACGACTCGTCCAATACTTGTAACCCAGTTGGTTAAGGGCCTAAAGTTTCTTATGGGAGGCTTGGGTTCAATTCCCACTAGCTACATTTGGAGAACATTGGTGGAGGGAAATGAGGGATGACCCGGCTATTGGTTTGGGTTCGAGTCCTGATCCCGACCGGTTTTACCGATTATTTCACTGTCGTGCCTTCGGGCGGGTGAGTGGTCGGGTTTTCCCGGGAATTGGTGGCACTTGGTGGCCCGGGTACTCTCGAGTACCTGATTCGCCAAAAGGGTGCCCGAAAATGCTCGAAATTGATTCGTTGGCCGTTCAAAATAAATAGATAACGACTCATTTCCCGCCTCATAGATTGGTGTGAAAAATGATTTTTTTAAGTTTCATTTGCACTCCTTACGCAATGAATAATATACGCTTTTACCTTATCTAATTTTTTGTGCTCGCTAACTATCTATACATATAATAAACCAAAGCTATTTTAATGATATGGCACTCAAAGAGGCATTCTCCTCCTTGAGTGTGCCATGTGTCATCCCATGTGGCATTGAGATACTTTAGGAAAAAAATAATTTAAAAAACAAAATTAGATTTTTCTTTCTTATGTTTCCTACCATAGTTTTTAAACGTTAATATCTTTTATATACGAGATTTTTTAAAGAAAAAAATTACACCAAATTAACGAGCGTTTTATTATCTTTCCAACGAGTACCATAGTGCTATATAAAAAACGGAGAAAAAAAATGACTATTTTTTGTTGGGTTTTGTTCAAACAGGAAAAAAAACACAAAGTGTTCAGGTAAATCATTAATCATGTATAGGCAAGTCACTAATTATGTTCAAATCAGTAAATATGAATTATACTTTCAACATGCGTTAGCATTGGAGTTATACATTGTTTTAGGTTAGATATTAATATTAGAGTTATACATTGTTTAAGGTTAGGCGTTAACATTGGAGATATATTTTTAATTGTTTTAGGTTAGCTGCTACCTGAAGCTTTCATGCATGTAACTGTAAAGCGCATCATTCTATTTCATATGTAAAATTAATATGTCATATTAGATTTTTCAACCCCGGGACGTTCCCGGGGTATAATCTAGTAGTATATAAACTTAATGCACGATTGCATTCCGATAGTATATTTATTGAAAAGAAATTGTATTCAAATTTGGTATCGTAAAACTATTTCAAATATCAATACCAAATCAGTGTCGAGATGAAATAAACATTACACGGAGGAATCCAACTAGCTAAAACTAAAACAAAATATTTAAAGTATTATAGAGACAACTCATCAACCAATATATAATCCGAATAATCAATATTAAGTCTAATATTTAGTCAAATATTGTCTTACCAACCTTCTAAAACGTGAGTGGCTGAGTGCCCATTGCAACCATCTAGGTGCACCTACACACACTCTTTCATGGGTCTAGACTCTAGACCATACCGGCTACCTACCAACTCAAACACACATAAGTATTCAATGAAATAAAAATGTCAGTTGCGCCGTATAGTATGGAATTACCAACTATATTAAATACGATATTTATTTTTGATCAAACTAATAATAATTAACGTTAGTTGTTCTCAGTTGCGGATTTAGAGGATAAGTTGAGGGGTAGCGTGGGCTAAAAAATTTTATTCACAGGTAGCCAATCCATAAACCGAAGAAGAAAATATAACTTTTGCACTAAAAATGTACTTCGCCAATAAAGTTGAGGGGTTAGCACGTTCAACCCCTAATCATATGCTAAGTCCGCCACTGATTGTTCCCTGTTCTCTTCTTCTTGACATGTAGATCCGTCCCCTTTGAATGTTGTCAATGTAGCCAATATACACTATTATGTTGTGACGGGACTAAAAGAATTGTTTGTTGGTGTAACCTAAACTTTCGTCTTGTAGTTTTCTGTGAATAAAAATAAGTAAATAAATTTCAATCAATTGGCTTTAACGAATCAGAATCAGTGAATCACTAAGACAAGCAATTGAATATAATACCAAGTCTCGAAGCATGACTGAATATGTTAACATAAATGTAAATAAAAAAATATCATCCCTCGTAAAAGTTCGTATCATCAAATAATGAGCAAGCAAAGTTCTTCTACTCTATAATCATGGAGTAGGAAACAAAACTAAAACTATGCAAACATCTTGAAAAGTGAATGGGAAAGTTTTAAGAGAAAAGAAAATAGAGGATTTTTTTTCCTATGGACTCCCTTTTTTCATGGTTAAATTTTCACAACCATACGTATGCAATTAAAGCAGCATCTCATGCCTATGCAATTAAAGCCAGATAGTCGTGTTTTAATAGTTTTTGATAAATTAAACCTACTAAACAAATATGAAACATTTAAAAATCTAATTAAGTATTTTCATTCGAATCACCTACTTTACAAGCAAATTCACCTAAAAAATATGTATCATTACTTAAAGACATGTTAACTAGGCTTGCGTGAATAGGGTCAAAGAGTGATGCTAGAGGAGTTTTGATTTGACTGTCATGAAGTTTTAGAGGTGACGATAACTACACATATAAAGAAAAATAAGAATCCAAATTCTATCGCGCAACAATATAAGACCATAAGATCCAAACATTCATTTTCTATCACGTCGAATAATCAATGAAATATACATGTCATGTTTTAAGTTATTTATGCATTTATGGACTTCTTAGAATATCAAACTATATCGTTGTCAATTAAAAGAAATGTAATTACATTCAAGATTGCATTATTACATATATCCTTAACATGATAAACTATGAGAGAAAAATATCCAAGGTCTCGCACGTGACATGATAAGACCAGAAAACCAAATTTTGATATGTGATGGTATATCAACTTGAGCAATGAATATACTATGAAAGATACATGTATGTTTTTTAAGGATAACAAACCATTTTGTTATCAACTTTAAAATTTAATTGCAGTTGGATATATTGAGTACACGTTAAAGGCATATATCCTAGATACTCAGCAATTGCCCAATAGGTAGAAAAGGGGTACTTACTTTTTTAAGTAAAATGACAGACAATATGTGAATTTAATACGTATTTTATCTTTTTAAATTAGTTGGACATTTGACACAAAGGTTTTTCTTCATGCGATCAACACGTTATAGAAAGAATATACTAAAAACCACCCGAAAGGTTATTGTATATTCCTCTGACTTCATGGATACTTTAAAGGGTGCCTTCGGGATGGGGTTGGGGCTCATTGGGTTGGACGGGAACACCGTCCCAAATAGCTCGAGGTGGGATTCAGGTTAGGAATGGTAGAAATCGGTACCAAAGACACAACCAAATTAAGCTAAGCTTGTTTCTTATTATTGAATTGTGATATATGACTTACAAAACTTCCATCTATTTATAAGCCTCTAATCCTTGTCCACCAAGGAACTATAATAATCTAGAAACTTCTTTGACTTAAATTAGGAAATCTATCTCTAAAACCTAATTTACAAGATTGACAACTAAGTCCTTCTAGTTACCAAACCTTGCATTACAAGATTAATTTATCATTCACCCCCCTAATCTTGTAACACCAACGAGTCCTTTCATCTCATTGAACTTCAATCGTGGCGATGCTTTAGTAAGAATATCGGCCCTTTGTAAATTCCCACGTATATGCTCCACTTGAATTTGTTCTCGCCCAATACATTCTCTTATGAAGTGGTACCAGGTATGAATATGTCTGCTCTTACCAAAGAATATTGGGTTCTTCATCAATTCTATCGCGGATGAATTATCAACTTTCAGAGTCACCTTTGTCTCCTTTTCACCTGTTACTTCTGATATTAAACCTCTAAGCCATAACGCTTGACAAGCTGCTTCCGTTGCTGCCATGAACTCTGCTTCACAAGACGATAATGCAACCGTCCCTTGTTTCTGAGAAACCCAAGTTATCGGTGCATCGTTATAGTAAAACACTACTCCTGTTGTGCTTCTACCATCGTCCATATCCATCGCATAGCTGCTATCGTTGAAACCAAGCAACACTCGGCTCCACCCTTCCGATACATAATGCCGAGATCAGTGCTTCATTTCACGTACCTCAACACTTGTTTTACAGCTTGCGCATGAGTTTTAGTAGGCCTCTGCATAAAGCGGCTCACATATCCGACCGAAAAACTGAGACCCGGTCGTGTGTGAGTTAAGTATCTTAGACTCCCAACCAGTCGTCTATACTCGGTAGGGTTGACCTCCGCGCCTTCATCATTCTTTGATAACTTCAGGCCTGGATCAAGCGGAAATTGAGTCGCATTGCTCTCCCACATTCCAAACTGTTTTAGAATTTTGGTCGCATATCCAGTTTGCTTGAGTGAAATTCCTTTGTCACTTTGCTCAACTTCAATTCCGAGATAATAGTGAAACCTTCCAAGATCACTCATCTCGAATTTTGCTTCCATTTGCCTTTTGAACGAACTAATCTCTTCATTGGACGATCCGGTGATAATTAAGTCATCAACATACGTGCCGAAAACAACAAGCGCTGATTCACATTCCTTCGGTACACCGCTTGTTCCCTTTTACACCGCGCAAACCCAAGTTCTTTCAAAGCCAAATCAAGTTTGATGTTCCATGCTGGCGCTTAACGCAATCCATACAAAGCTTTAACAAGCTTGTAAACGTGATTCTCTCGACCCTTCTTCACAAATCCTTCTGGTTGAGTTACGTAAACTTCTTCATTCAACTCACCATGCAAGATTGCCGATTTTACGTAAAGATGATGCACTTCCCATCCCGAGTTCGCGGCCAAGGCTAGTAGAAACCTGATGGTTTCGATCCTAGCAACCGGCGCAAACACTTCTTCGTAATCAATCACATACCTTTGTACATATCCTTTTGCTACCAGGCGGGCCTTGTATTTCGAAATCTTTCCTTGCGCATCCTTCTTTACCTTGAACACCCACTTTACCCCAATGGGTTTGATCTTCGGTGGCGGCTCTACCAGCTTCCAAGTATTGTTCTTTTCAATTGAACTTATTTCTTCTTCCATAGCTTTCATCCAATGCTTCTCTTTTATTGCTTCTTGAAAAACAATTGGTTCATTGTTAACAGAGGATAGTAACAACTGATCATCTCTATTCAATTGATGCGTTAATCTTGGTATTTCTTCGACCTCAAAGTCTGCGAATTTCTTTGGAATGGTTGAGGTTCGATTCGACCTTCTTAGCTGAGAAGCCTCCGTGGACTGCGCGTTCAAATTAGCGCGTGATGCGCGAGATTCTCCTTCTTCGTTAACCTGTGCTGACATTGACGTTGCGCCCTCGTCAAACATTCTTGGCGCGAAATCACCTGTGCGCGCAAAGTTGTCTGTGTGCGCAAGGTCTTCCGCGTGTGCATCATGCGCAGACGCTTCGGACTCGTGCACGTCTTCTTCTGTGGGCTGCGCTGGCGCTTCGGACTCAATGACAAAGTCTGTCCGTGCGCTCTCTTCGGTATCAGTGCGGGTCACGTAATCTTTCCAGTCATACTCTTCCGTCTCTTTGAACTTTACGTCCCCATCTCGAACTATGTGCACCCGTCCATTGCTCGGGTCAAACATCCGATGCGTATTCTCTCCCGTTTCCGGTTGAGAACCCATGTACACCATTAGCAAGCTTCTATCATCCAACTTCTTCTGTCCAGGTGTTAAGATTTTAACAAACCCTACACACCCGAACACTTTAACATATGAAAGATCTGGTTTCCTTCCCTTGAGCTTTTCATAGGGCGTTAAGTCTTGCAGCGCCTTCGTTGGAGAGCGATTCAACAAATAAACAGAGTGCATGATTGCTTCGCTCCAAAAGACTTGTGGTATGAAATGGCCTTTAGGATGCTTCGAGTAGTACCGATTACTGTGCGATTTCATCTTTCAACTAACCCGTTTTGTTGAGGGGTATAGGGAGCCGTGTATTGCCTTGCAATTCCTCTTTCCTTGCAGAAATCTCCTAGTACATGTGATGTGAACTCTCCTCCATTATGGGTTCTCAAGGTTTTTAGGCTTGTCCCAAGTTTCCCCTCCACTCCTTTGATGAATCCGATTAGAATTCCAGGAACCTGGTCTTTGGTTTTCACCAAGTAAGCCCACATAAACCTGCTGTAATCATCTACGATTAGTAGCATGTACCGGTTTCCTGCTTGTGTCATTGGTGTGATGGGTCCACATAGATCTGCATAGAGTAGCTCAAGCGGTTTTGATGCGCGATATTTGACTTCCTTTGGAAAACCTCCCCTTGTTTGCTTTCCTATCACACATGCGTTACATATTGCGGATGGTCTCTTGATGAATGGTAGCCCAATCGAGATTCTTGATAGCGTCCTCAGCGCATCAAAATTAAGATGACCGAGTCTGGCGTGCCAAAGCCAACACTCGTCATGCATGTTAACCTGTAAACAGACTGGCGCAACAACTTTTAGGTTAATCTTATAAACACGATTGGTTGAACGTGGTACCTTCATTAGAACCGATCCGTTTGGTTCAAACATCCACAAAACGCCATGCTTGATCGTTATTTTGTGTCCTGGCTCGTCCATCTGCCCGACACTGATTATGTTATTCTTCAGCGAAGGTATGTAGTAGACATCCTTCAAGATCCGCTGCTTACCCGACGTGCCTTCTAGGATAATTGTGTCGCGGCCTCTTATCTCCACGCATGAACCATCTCCGAACCGAACCTTCCCTTTTATCCGGTTGTCTAAACTTGAAAACCAATCCTTGTTTCCCGTCATATGATTACTCGCGCCGTTATCGAGAAACCATGTGTTGTTTTCTCGCGGACTCTCATCATACTTCTTCAGATCAACGTGGTCTTCATTCAAGTACACTCCTTCATGGGTTGCCATATAAAGCACCGGTCCATCATCAAGGGTGAGGTTATTCTCTTCAGTTTTGTTTCGGGTGGGGCAATCGCTTGAAAAGTGGCCCAACTCGTCACATCGGAAACACTTAAGTTTCGAACGATCCTTTGTTGTCTTTTAAGTGGTTTCCTTCTCCCTTACGTGACCCGAACCTCTGCCTCGACCTCTTCCTTTACCCTTTTGTGAAGATGAACCTTCATCTGACCCTCCTCTTCCGCGGTCGAAGCTCTTTCCTTGCTTCTTCTTGGCTTCCCATTCCTCGTACATAAGAAGGAGGTGTTCATGCTTCGTGGGTTGATTATTTTCGGACCCAATCCTCTCTTCATAGGCCTCCAGACGTCCAACCACGTCGTCAAACGTGACTGTTTTAAGATCAATCACCTGCTCAAGTGAGGCGACCATGTGAATAAACTTCTTTGACAATCCGTTTAAGAATCTTTTGACAAGCTTTGATTCTTCTATTCTTTCTCCGAGTGTAGACGCTTTAGAGGCGATACTTGCAATTTTGCATGAGAATTCGTCCACCGTACTCGTCTCTTTCATCTTTAGGTTTTCAAATTCGGACATCAAGGTTTGAAGCCGCGCCTCCTTCACCCGCTCAGCTCGTTGGTGCCGGTTTTTAATTGCTTCCCACATCTCCTTGGCCGTAGTCAGGTTTCCAATCTGGAGCACCAAATCTTCGGGTATTCCTTGGAATAGAAGTGCTATCGCAATGTTGTTTTTCTTCGCGTTAGCAGCTGTCCCTGGTTCCATCATCTCCCAAACACTGTTAACGTTCAGGATTACCTTCATCTTCATCGCCCAAACCGTATAGTTCACCGGAGTTAACAGTGGGATTTGGAGAGATGTCGTGTTGTGGTCTTTGGCTGTAACAATCTGTCGATTAGGATCGTCTCCCATTGTAAACGATTTATGCACGACACGTCTTCTTCTGCCGCAGCCTGCTTCCGATCAGACTAACCCCGTCGCTAAGATCCTTCCGATCGCAGATCACTTTTGTCGATCGGTTCTTGTCTAGCCAGACTTGCTGATCGTTATCGAACGTATTGTTACCCAACCTTGAGCTCTGATACCAATTGTTAGAAATCGGTACCAAAGACACAACCAAATTAAGCCAAGCTTGTTTCTTATTATTGAATTGTGATATATGACTTACAAAACTTCCATCTATTTATAAGCCTCTAATCCTTGTCCACCAAGGAACTATAATAATCTAGAAACTTCTTTGACTTAAATTAGGAAATCTATCTCTAAAACCTAATTTACAAGATTGACAACTAAGTCCTTCTAGTTACCAAACCTTGCATTACAAGATTAATTTATCAAGGAATTCTTGTTGATGAAACCGTAGAGATGACCATTACAATTTGGGGAAATGGAATTTGGGTTCGTCGCCCCTTACAATTTGGGTTATCGGGTTTAATTTGGGTAAAAATGAGGAATCACTTCATCATGCTAAAAAAAAAAGAGGTACCAAGCATTCATAGCAGCTTACCCATTCATATTTCTCTCTCCTTTACTCACAACCACTTTCAACAAATATTAAAAAATAAATACAGTTTCCTGTTTTCCCCAAAAGATTCCCAAATAATCTTAAATATACCGATAAACAGTAGATTCCCCATTTTACTTTACTCACAACCACTTCCAACCCAATAAAAATTACAGGGTTTCTCTCACAGGAGTATAAGGGACCAAATGGCAGTGCTAACATGAAATAAGCTTTTAATCATTCTCATTCATGTTTGTGAAGCTATATTAAGATACCATTTAGAAATGAGTATTTTACTATTTGAGTCCCTATGTTTTGGTGGTTTTAACTAGTTGAATCTGAAATGAAAATGTTTAACTATCTGAGCACATAAATTTTCTATTTATAACTATATGAGTCCATTTAACTAACTCCATCCATCAACTCTGTTAGTTGGAAGGGTATTTTAGTCATTTATATCTGAGGTACAAGTTTCTAATGCACAAGATCTTTAAAAATAAATTTACTATTTTATTATTATTATTTACTATTATTATTATATTGTTATTATATATATATATATATATATATATATATATATCAAAGACTACACACAACACATACACCCCTCACTCTCTCTCTCTCTCTCTGTCACCACCACCTCACCATCACCACTGCACCACCCTACCGCCACCACCATCCTCAACACCTACCCACACCATATTCAACCTCCACACCCACTGTTCTGCACCAGCGTCACATCACATCACCACCACCAATGCCTCGTCCCCCATAGCCATCTAACCCCCAAAACCGATCACCTCTGTGAAACAAAGCATCATTTTACTAGAGGGTTTGATTGAAGGGTCTGGGTCTGGGTTTGGGTTTGGGTTTGAATATGGGTTAAATTGAAGGTTGGGTTAGTGTAGTGGTGCAGTAGTGTACGTAGAGGGTTCGATTGAAGGGTCTGGGTCTGGGTTTGGGTTCGAATGTGGTTTTAGGTTGAATATGGGTTCGATTGAAGGTTGGGTTAGTGTAGTGGTGCAGTGGTGTAGTCAGAGGGTTCGATTGAAAGGTCTGGTCTGGGTTTGGGTTTCAATATGGTTTTAGGTCGAATATGGGTTCGATTGAAGGTTGGGTTAGTGTAGTGGTGCAGTGGTGTGGTCAGAGGGTTCGATTGAAGGTTCGGTTGAGGCGGTCTGAAGTGAGAGAAAGAGGGTGGTGCAGTGGGGGTTGGGTTGGTGTAGTGGTGCATTGGTGTGGTCAAAGGGTGGTGCAGTGGGGTGGTCAAAGGGTGGTGCAGTGGGGGTTTAAACGGTGGTGGTCAGAGTTGTGATGGTGGTCGTGAGTGGTATCGTGGTGGTGGTGCAAAGATGTGGTGCAGAGGGTTGAAACGGTGGTGGTGTAGTTGAGGTGGGGTTGGTGTAGTGGTGCAGTGGATTGTAGTGGCGGTGGTAATGGTGGTTCTTGGGGGTTTTATTCTGTGTGTGCATATATGTGGGTATGTGTGTATATAAAATATAATATAATATAATATAATAATAACAATTAAATATAAATAAGGGTATTCTAGTCATTTTATGAAAACTAACTGAGAAAATCTAACAAAGTTAGTAAATTGGACTCAGATGGTTACAGATTCAAAAATCAGGTGCTCAGATAGTTAAACATTTTCATTTTGGATTCAACTAGTTAATACCACCATAACACAAGGACTCAAATAGTAATTTACTCTTTAGAAATTTAGAGAGTTAATAGAAAATACTCTATAATAATGATTTCAACGTATATTGATGTTATTATGTATGTTACTTCCTTGCATAACATTCATAATAATTCTGCCAATGACCTCCAGCTTAGTTGGGGAGAGGTGGGAGGGTTTACTTCTTAGGGAGGTTTCCGTCCGGGGGAGGTACACGGTTCGAATCCTAGAGCCAGCAAAAATTCACCTCTTGACGTTGAAAGGGCTTATGCCCTCATGACGATGCGGAAAGGGAATTCGAAACGGGTTACCGATGTGATGTCCTTACCCGATAAAAAAACATTCATAATAATCCTAACGAAGAAATGACGTTTGCAATGATTGAGTAACATTCAAATTACATAAACAACAAAATTTTGTTTAAATTAACAACTAATTCGAAGAAACAACAAATATATAATGATATTGCTACTTTAATATAAAAATTGCACATAGAAAACGATTGATTGCATATGTTGTCATTTACCTTGTGTTCTTTACGTAATGCTCTACATATGTATAAAAATTTCCTTGTTAATATAAATCAATAATAAAAAAAAAAGTTTCGTATTTAAATAATGACTTGGATCATTTTATGATTTTCACCTCCACACCTACAAGCTCTCGTTTGTTTACCATTCTATTATAAAAGTTTTTAATAAAAAATAAATAAATAAATAAATTCAAGCATTCTTATTATTTAGAACGGTAACACTCTCTAATTATTTAACTAAACTACACTGTTTGTCAACCAGATGATTTTAACACTCACCACTTGAAAACACAAAGCCTTATCCAACACTTTCGTTACCCTATTCCAAAAGCCCCTTAGTTATCAAATATTCAACATGTGTACTCGATACAACATCACTTCAACTTAAAGCAACGAATATCTCTGGTAAGCCAGGCAACGGATTGTATTCATTTGTCACACATTCAAGATCCGCAATCGATATAAAACCATTGTAACTTGATGCAACCAGGATCTATGTTAAGACAAACCAATATCTATATTCTATGTGAAACAGGCAAGGAACTGCATTTGTTTTGTCACGTATTCAGGATCCGCAACACATATAAAACCATTTTAACTTGATACGATGCTAAGACGAGCAAGAAATTGTATTCATTCGCCACATATACAAGATCAGCAATCGGTATAAAAACCATATGATATTAATACTCGAAAAGACTATGAACAAGATGTTCTATATCTGTGAACAATGAACAAATACAAAAGAAAGATACCCTTCCTGGTCTTTTAACATAAGATCAAGCATAGTATCTATTCTTATCAATTCAATCAGAAGATACACTCCAAAATACCAAACAATGTAACCTAAATCAACAGGATCAAGATCATGTTCTGCCTCAAAAACATTTCACTCATTTGTTTGAGCACAAGATTTTGATCGCGTGACAATGTAAAATCTATTAGAATCGATGTTCGAACCATCCCCAATCGATGAATTACCATCCGACTCGTTCTTCAATCGTGATCTACGATGAACCTTATTTTTCGCAATTTCATCACCATCATGGTCGTCGTCAACCCTTCGGGCCATAAGATCCATCAGATTGTTTCGTAACCCAAGATCAGAATATACCCTTCTCGGGTTACTCAATTGCTTCCCATCACCACCATTGCCGCCATTATTCGGCCTCGAAGAACTGACCTCAACCGGTCTACCAACCGTCTCAACCATCAAACAAGGATTACTCAACCCATTCCACGACCGAACCGGAACCAATTTCATCAAAACACTAAGCGATTCGACAATTTCACTCATTGATGGCCTCCTCTCCCTACAAGATCTAACACATTTCGCTGCAATCACCGCCATTTGCTTCCTAACCATCGGATCCTTAGGAGGAGGGATCCGCGGATCAAACACACTCAACAATTTCCCTCTCCTAATCAAAGGAATCGCCCAATCAACAATTGAAGGCGGCGAATGACTAACATCAATCGCCTTTCTTCCGCTAATAATCTCCAACAACAAAATCCCAAAACTAAACACATCCGTCTTAGTACTCAAATTATCCGGGTAACATACCCCGGATCCAGATACCCCATTGTCCCGGCTGGGGGAGTAGACAGCAACCGGTAGTCATCAACATGACACCGAAGCGCCAGTCCAAAATCCCCCAGCCGGGCATTAAAATTCCTATCAATAAGTACATTAGCAGATTTAATATCCCTATGAATAACCGGCGGATTAGATGCATGAAGCGTCTCAATCGCCTTAGCTGTATGTACAGCTAACCGAATCCTGCGCCCCCAGTTAGGGGGCGCAGGATTCACATGTAACGTGTCGTATAAAGTACCGTTACTCATAAATTCCACCACTAACAACCTGTTCTGTTGCGGGTTGTTAGGGTGGTTACTAAACCCAATCAAATTGACAAGATGTGGGCTGTGTAGTTTAGACAATATGTCAATTCGTTCTCGACTTCATTGTCGGGTACGGAGGAGACAGCGTGATGACGGATGTTGTGATGAGAGGGTTTTTTAACGGCCACAAGACGGCCGTTACGTAACAGGGCTTTATAAACAAGCCCGTGGCTGCCGCGACCAAGCAACTTCTGGTCGGAGAAGTTGTTGGTCGCGGCAGCCAAATCGGTGTAATCGAAGTGTTGGATATTTTTCTTCAAGGGTGAAACTTGGGCATCTTCTGTTTTATTAATATTAATATGAATTTTGGGGGATTTTTTTGATGGGGTGTGGACAGATGTGGCGGATTCAGCTTTACAAGATAAATAGCCCATCTAAAAATAGTGGTGTTTGTGTTAGATTAGGTGTACATAAGTAAGAGAAGTTGTTTAGGATGAAGAAATGATATGAACAAGAAAATGTTTGGGTAGGGGGGGTGGGTGAGTGGGTGAATTGTGAGGGGGTGGTGGTGGTGGACCAAAAGAGTCAATGAGGAAGACATTGAAGATTATGTGAAGGAATGGTGTGGCCCACTAGACACGATAAGGCATGTAATGCATTACCGCATTAACTCCGGTTAATCTGGTCAAATTGTTTGGATCTTGAACAAATCTCGGATAAAAGTGTGGTTGTGTCTTTATAAAAATAACTTTTATCAAGAATTTTTATAAAAAAAATTAGAGAGGGTTTTAAAGTAAGGGCATTTATAAGCCGTTGAAACTTTATGCCTATTGGACTATTTGGAAGGAATGAAGTTGTTACTTGTCCGGTTTGAGATCTTATCAGTTGGAGTTTAACGGCTGGTTGAGTTTTAACTTTTGTAGGACGTAAATGAGTCAATAGCGCTACTTGAAATAGGATAACTAAAAGCTCAAATTGAGTTGCGCTTAATTGAGCTCAAACACCGAGACCCGACTTAAAAATAAGCTAGTCCAACGAAGGAGGCTAATCTTCATTATTTGAGCTTGAATCGGTTTGTAAGTTTAAACGAACTTATTATTTATATTATTTCCTTTTAATCCATTTTATAGGTGTATTGTTATAAATAAAGTTATGATCAAAAACTAAATAGTGTGTGTAAGTGCTAAACGAGTTGAGCTCTAAAAAGTTGAATGAACTCAAGCTTGGTTTGGCTCGACATGTTTTATGTTTACACACATAGAAATTAGGTGTCGTTCATGTAAACCGAACATGTTGTTTGATCTTTAATTGTTTATTCTTGTTTTCATTTTAGAATATGTAATTATATATGTATTATGATCATATTCCTCACTATCGGTTTAGAACTTTTAATGCAAGTTGATAATTTTGAAAGTAACTAATCAATTTAAAATGCCAAGCTGTTAAAACTTACTAAAACCGTCTGGTGTGCCCAACTCACCCATCTGACTTGCCCGGTTTAGGGTGTCATTTATCAGGAATTAGCAATTGACCTAAAGTTTTTTTCAAAACAGGTTAAATCAGACCTTAAAGGCTTAAACTCCCGTATGTAGAACTTCGTATTTTATAAGTTTATGACATTTATTCCAATTTCATAAACCTTTCACTATAAAATTTGGATTATAAGGAAGAAAAAAAACAATAGAATTATCATATAACAAATTACAAACTGTATTTAAGTCGTAGAATACTTTCGCGCTTTGCTGTGTTAAATGTAACGTGACATGTTAACCGTTGTTGCACATCACTATCTCCTTGTGTTAGGGGGTGCTAAAGGGGTTATTTGTTAACATGTTAACGGCATGTTAAGAGATCGAATTAATTTTTTTTCCTTTATCATACCAAAAACCATTAAAAGATATGGTTATGTGAAGCTAAACAGGCGAATCAGAGTTTGAAGAGGGGGAAGGAGAAGGAGCCCTCGACCGGCAACAGATAGAGGAGAAATTATTCAATCACATAGTTTGGGCTCCTAGAATATGGCGCCCTTGGGGCTTTCTATTTGATTGTATCGAAAGGCCCAATGAATTGGGATTTCCTATTGGTCCAGGTCATTTCGGGGGCAAGAGGATCATAGAGGATGAGCTTCAAGATAATGATTCGGAGTTCTTGCAGGGTGGAACCGCGCAGTACCAGATACGAGATAGATCTTCCAAAGAACAAGGCCTTTTTCGAATAAGCCAATTCATATGGGACCCTGCAGATCCACTCTTTTTCCTATTCAAAGCTAAGCCCTTTGTCTCTGTGTTTTCACATCGAGAATTATTTGCAGATGAAAAGATGCCAAAGGGGCTTCTTACTCCCCATCCTCCTACATCTCTATATAAACGCTGCTTTATCAAGAAGACGCAAGAAAAGCACTTTGAATTGTTGATTAATCGCCATGATAACAAATTACAAACTGTATTTAAGTCGTAGAATACTTTCGCACTTTGCTGTGTTAAATGTAACGTGACATGTTAACCGTTGTTGCACATCACTATCTCCTTGTGTTAGGGGGTGCTAAAGGGGTTATTTGTTAACATGTTAACGGCATGTTAAGAGATCGAATTAATTTTTTTTTCCTTTATCATACCAAAAACCATTAAAAGATATGGTTATGTGAAGCTAAACAGGCAATCAGAGTTTGAAGAGGGGGAAGGAGAAGGAGCCCTCGACCGGCAACAGATAGAGGAGAAATTATTCAATCACATAGTTTGGGCTCCTAGAATATGGCGCCCTTGGGGCTTTCTATTTGATTGTATCGAAAGGCCCAATGAATTGGGATTTCCCTATTGGTCCAGGTCATTTCGGGGCAAGAGGATCATAGAGGATGAGCTTCAAGATAATGATTCGGAGTTCTTGCAGGGTGGAACCGCGCAGTACCAGATACGAGATAGATCTTCCAAAGAACAAGGCCTTTTTCGAATAAGCCAATTCATATGGGACCCTGCAGATCCACTCTTTTTCCTATTCAAAGCTAAGCCCTTTGTCTCTGTGTTTTCACATCGAGATTTATTTGCAGATGAAAAAGATGCCAAAGGGGCTTCTTACTCCCCATCCTCCTACATCTCTATATAAACGCTGCTTTATCAAGAAGACGCAAGAAAAGCACTTTGAATTGTTGATTAATCGCCAGAGATGGCTTAGAACCAATCGTTCATTATGTAATGATCTTCCGTTCTAATACTCTATCCGAGAGTTATCAGTATTTATCAAATCTGTTCCTATCTAACGGAACACTATTGGATCAAATGACAAAGGCATTGTTGATAAAAAGATGGCTTTTCCCGGATTAAATGCAAATTGGATTCATGGAACAGGAGAAGGATTTCCCATTCCTTAGCCAGAAAGATATGTGGTTATGAAAGGCGATATGTTTGATTCGTTGGTATCTAGATGGAGTTGAGGAGAGTTAAAATTATACTCAATGGCCTTAAGTATGTGTTTGATTCGTTGGAATTCAATGGAATTATAAGTTGAATTATTTTTTTAATGGTATTGTAATCTGAATTTTAATTCTTGATGTGTTTAATTTGTATAATTTGTTAGAATTGGAATTTCAGTTCCATTTTAGTGTGTGGTTGTGAAAGAAATTGAAACCGAAAATCAATCAAATTCCATTAGTTATAGAAATTCAAAATTCTTCCAAAATGTGACGTAATTAAACAAATTCTTAGGAATCTTCAACTTGGCTGGACCCGCCAATGAATGACCCGTACCGTTTCAACTCGACCTGATTTGGGTTGAGTTGGGACAGGTCAGCGGGCTAAGTTGGTTCACGCCAACAGGACATCGTTGGGACAAGAGTCCGGTCAGCAATGTGAGTTAGGTTGGTCTGGCGAAACAAGTCAGTTCATGGGTCGCGAGTAGTTGGAATGATAGTGCGGGCCCACGGGTCTGGTCGGCGGTGCTGGTCGAGGACGTCGAGTGGG